>CM040768.1:50874291-50889291 GCA_022829085.1 Abramis brama | reverse complement strand
CTTTTTTAATTACTGAGTGTGTACTTGTCTTTAATAATGCTTTACATTTTATATTATTATGGTATTTTTAAACCACAGGAAAAAGTTTCTTGTGTAAGTGTTCTTCAGATTTTTGTTCACGATTTTCAGCTACAATTAAATGTTTAGCAATAAGACTAAAGGTGAATGATATCTGTTTTTTATTTATTTTATTTTTTTACCTTATTGGAATCGAAATTGTAAAGGTTAAAACTGAAACGAGACCCAGCGCTAGCGGTGATTCCTCTGTGTCTCTCTCAGGTGCTGTCGGCGGCGTCGGCTGCTGGCGTGTCGGTGGCGTTTGGCGCTCCGATTGGAGGAGTTTTGTTCAGTCTGGAGGAGGTGAGTCTCCCTTCCTTCAAATCACACAAGACCGAGTTTATTCTGTCAAACGCAGTATAGATTTACACTAATGTTCAAAAGTTTTAAGTATGCTTGTGAAAGGAGTCTCCTCTGCTCTCCAAGGCTGCATTTATTTGATCAAAAATACAGATAAAAGGTGAAATATTGTCAGACAATTTAAAACCGCTGTTTTCTGTGAATATATATTTAACATGATATTTATTCCTGTGATCAAAGCTGGATTTTCATTATCATTACTCCAGTCTTCAGTGTCACATGATCCTTCAGAAATCATTCTGATATGATGATTTGATGCTCAAGAAACATGTCTGATTATTATCAATGTTGAAAACAGAACCATGATGCATTTCTGAAGAACTGCATTTTAAAAACAACAGCATTTATATGAAATAGAAATATTTTGTAACATCATAAATGTCATTACTGTCACTTTTGATCAATTTAATGATGAATTAAAGTATAATTTTTTTCCAAATGGAGAAATAGACTATCAATATTGGCCAAAATAATTTTTAACTCATGAATAATAGTGATGCAAGCAAAACTGTATGTCACGATATTCATAAAAACTACGCACACACACACACACACACACACATGCATATATATATATATATATATACACACACAGACATACACACACATGATGTGTATATATAAATATATATGAAAGATATATGAAATACATGTATAATCTTGATGAAAAGTTTTGATCCACTTCAAATGTTGACTACTATATGAATATATATGAAAGGGTTTCATTAATAAATACAAAAATACTCTGTTCAACATGGCCTCTCTGTCTCAGGTCAGCTACTACTTCCCCCTGAAGACGCTGTGGCGCTCGTTCTTCGCGGCTCTGGTGGCGGCGTTCGTGCTGCGCTCCATCAACCCGTTCGGGAACAGCCGGCTGGTGCTGTTTTACGTGGAGTACCACACGCCCTGGTACCTGTTCGAGCTGTTCCCCTTCATCCTGCTGGGGGTGTTCGGAGGCCTGTGGGGAGCCTTCTTCATCCGGGCCAACATCGCCTGGTGCCGACGCCGCAAGTCCACGCGCTTCGGTACACACACTGCATTACCCATAAACCCTGTTTGGCTTGTTTTAGCTTTTTACTATTGTGGTATCATTGCTATACTATTACAGTTAATATTTTAAATTAGATTTATATATATATATATGTGTGTGTATATGTGTATATGTGTATATATGTATATATGTATATATATATATATATATATATATATATATATATATATATATATATATATATATATATATATATTATTTCTCCTTTTATTTGTAGTTTAGTTTTAGTCATTTTTTTGTATATATATATTTTAAAGTTTTAGTTATTTTTGTGTTTATTCATTTTTTTAAATATAGTTTTAGTCGTTTTGTTGTTCTTTGTCATTTTTATTAGTTTTTCTTTTAATATGTTAGTGTGTTATTTCAACAGAACAGCATTTATCAGAAATAGAAATCATTTGTAACATTACTCTACCATTCAAATGTTTGGGGTCAGTAATATTATTATTATTATTTATTTTTTTAAAGTGGAAAGAAATTTACGTTACAAAAGCTTTCTAATTCAAATAAATGCTGTTCTTTTATACTTTCTATTCATCAAAGAATCCTGGAAAAAAATTACATAACTGTTTCAACATTGATAATAATCAGAAGTGTTTCATGAGCATCAAATCATAATGATTTCTGAAGGATCATGTGACACTGAAGACTGAAGTAATGATGCTGAAAATTCAGCTTTGATCACAGGAATAAATTACATTTTACTATATATTCAAATAAAAAAAGAGCTGTTTTAATTTGTAATAATATTTCACAATATTACTATTTGTCTTGTATTTTTAATCAAATAAATGCAGTCTTGGTGAGCAGAAGAGACTTATTTTAAAAACATTTTTAAAAAAGTACCGATCCCAAACTTTTGAACGACGTTGTATATATTTTAGTTTTTTTTTCATAGTTGTAGTTTTTTAGTTAACGATAATACCCCTGATTAGCGTTTCTTCTGATCTTGGGGTGAAATATGACCTGGGCATGTTTTTCAGGCAAGTACCCGGTGTTGGAGGTGATCACGGTGGCGGCCATCACGGCTATCGTGGCGTTCCCGAACCCGTACACGCGCCAGAACACCAGCGAGCTGATCAAGGAGCTGTTCACGGACTGCGGGCCGCTGGAGTCGTCGCAGCTCTGCCAGTATCGCAGTCAGATGAACGGCAGCCAGGCGTATCCGCAGGGATCGGACGCCACCACCACCCCCGGCGTTTACTCCGCCATGTGGCAGCTCAGCCTGGCTCTCGTCTTCAAGATCATCATGACCATCTTCACCTTCGGCCTGAAGGTGAGAATACAGCGCTCGCCGTTTGCATTCGTTCTGGTAGTTTAACACCAATGCACTTCATAGCATTTTCAAACTGAAACGAATTAAACGACACACTTATTTGAAGTATTTGCAAAACAAATGTACATTTAGGCCCTGTTTCATGGCTCTAGGTGATATTTGTTTTGTTTAAAAATGAATCGTTATTATAAAAGAAACTTAGGAACTTAGAATTTACATATTCATTAGTTTTTGTAAATGTGTTTTTTTATGCAGTGTCCGTTTTATTTACATTTTTTTTAAGAAAACACTCAAATAAAATGAAATTGACGTTCTCAATTTTACGGCTATAGAATTTTAATAAAATCTGTCATCTTGATATTTTTATCAAGATTTTATGGCCATAACATAAAAAAAAATATTATTTATTTATCTTATTTGTGCGTTTAACAGATTATAGATTTATTTTAAATTCATTTTTACATTTTATGGCCGTACAATGTATAAATGTGTATTTTATTTGTGTTTTAACATCACAGATTTATACATTTAATTTATATTTTATAGTCATATTATTTAGGAAATAAAAGTGTTTCTCTTATTTTATTTATTTTTAACAGATGTTATCATTAAAGTCACACCAACTGTAGTTGAACATTTTGGATCCACTGTTATTTCATAACAAAAAATATATGGTATTGCTAATAAAGACTTAACAAAAATAAAATAAAATGTAAAATCAGAAGGTTTTTTTTAACCCAGGTTACACAAATTTTTTTTTTTTTTCATACATCACTAATATTTACCAGTCCTTCTATATGGTGAAGGCAAGACTCATGAATATTAATTATGTGTACATGACATTTGCATATTAGGTCCAGCTGATTTGCTACAAAGCAGGATTTCGAATCCTACTAATTGCTCTTGAAGATGTGATTGGCCGCGTTAAGAAGCCTTCAAAGCACTGTCAGCATGACCAAATGAATATTCAAGTAGAGAGAATTGCTGTTGCTCCATTTACACAACAGCTTTGAGTGGGTGTTACCACAAAGTATCAACAGTTATAATTTAACACTCCTTTTCACATTACAGTATTAAGAACATGATATTTGTATGTTGCAATAATAAGCACAGAAAGAAAACACAGAAAATGTGCTTAATTGTCATTAAAATAATGTTGCAATGCACAAAATTGGTCCTAAAACAGGCTTCACTTACTGTAATATCATTTCCAACACAACAATAAAAGAAATGAGAGAAATTGCAATCACACAACCTGACACTTAGACCTTATATTTTGTTCACCGCTGTGTGTGTGTGTGTGTTGTGTCCAGGTGCCATCGGGTCTGTTCATCCCCAGTATGGCCATCGGTGCGATCGCTGGGAGGATCGTAGGCATCGCTGTGGAGCAGTTGGCGTACTATCACCACGACTGGTTCCTGTTTCGGGAGTGGTGTGAAGTGGGCGCCGACTGCATCACTCCGGGACTGTACGCCATGGTGGGCGCCGCGGCCTGTCTCGGTGCGTACGCATGCTCTGACCTTTCTGTGTGTCTTTTGTAGGGTTGGGAATCGAAATCGATTCCATACTTGAGGTCAGGAATCGGATACTTGTTGTAAAAATTTTAATTTTGATTCCTCTTATCGATTCCTTGGTGAGCATTTCAATATGATTCTTCAAGCTATTCTCTGTGCTTCAGGCATGTGTAACTCTTAAAGTGACAGCAGCTGCCGTCTCTATAATAACACTAATCAAACAACAAAAGACAAAGAGAAAGTCACTCGTTCTTGACTGAAAAACTTTTGTAACTTTATTTGTAGTGTATATTTTATTTATAAAGTGCAGTGTTTTTACTTTTGATTACAGTTTCTGTACCCGAATACCTGAAAAATCTTAAAACACTGTTTATTTCAATCGTGTCTTTGTTCAGTTGTATCTATTTGTTGCGATTTGCTAATTTTTTATGCTAGAGTGTTTATTGTCTTTAATAATGCTTTACATTTTATATTAGTAAGTCTAGTTGTTTTTCTATGATATTTTTTAAACCACTAGCAAACGTTCCTTGTGTAAAGGTCCTTGCACACTGGGTCCAAAATTTAAAATGAAAAAATAAATACGACCTCACGTTGTGTCAATCACGTTTACACACTGCCTCCGAAACTTTCGTCCGTCATAAAAAAATTTCGTATCGGGTTCGATTTTCTGCGTTTTTCGCATCCGTAGCAAGCATTTTGAGAGGGTTTTTTTTTTTTGACAATTCAGAGCCGCCGAAAACGCATACGAAAATTTTGGACTCAAACAAGGACCTTAAGGCCGTGTGTCCACTAAAGCGTAAGGGCGCTTGAAAGCGTTTTGGCAGCGCAGCATGTTTTTCAGTTGAGACACTTTCCTTGTTATGATACGGAATATACGTGAAAGTGTTACTAGTATCTCATTTCACACATATTTTGTTTCTGTGTTGATTCTATATTAAAATGTCGATACAATGTAACGTATTTTCTCTGGCTCGTTTTAAATGATTTTGTTTCGTTATTATGCGTGTTGTTGTCGTCATCTGTTGACGTTGTACAAGCAGAATGTGGCGGTTGGTCGGTGTGGTATTAGTCCCGCCCCTCCTCCACTGTGATTGGACGGTTGGGTAAAAAGTGACATTGATGAGCGCTGCGTTTTACCCAAAGTTAAACATTCTTCAACTCTCAGCGACCTGTAAAAAACGCTGAACGCTTCAGCGTGAAAGAAAACGCTCAGCGCCTCGTTACGCTCATGCCGTTTTAAAAACGTGAAAAAAACGCTTTGGTGGACACACGGCCTTAGTGTTTTTTAGCCTGTTGATTTTTGTTCATGATATTCAGCTACAGTTAAATGTTTTGCAACAGGACTAACTGTCAATTATATCTAAGTTTTTTGTTTTTTTGTTGCCTTATTGGAATCGAAATTAGGAATCGATAAGAATCGGAATCGTTAAAATTCAATCGATACCCAACCCTGGTGTTTTGCAGTCTGTCTAACCTGTGTGTGCTGTAGGTGGCGTGACCCGTATGACGGTGTCTCTGGTGGTCATCGTGTTCGAACTGACCGGCGGCCTGGAATACATCGTTCCTCTCATGGCGGCGGTGATGACCAGCAAATGGGTGGGCGATGCGTTCGGCAGAGAGGGGATTTACGAAGCCCACATCCGTCTGAACGGATACCCCTTCCTGGACGCTAAGGAAGAGTTCACACACACCACGCTGGCGCGGGAAGTGATGCGTCCACGGCGTAGCGACCCGCCGCTGGCAGTGCTGACGCAGGACGACATGACTCTCGCCGAGCTGCAGGCCATCATCTCCGAAACCAATTACAACGGCTTCCCCGTCATCGTCTCCAAAGAGTCGCAGAGGCTGGTGGGCTTCGCTCTGCGCAGGGATATAACCATCGCCATAGGTAACAGGAACACATGCACCATCATGAACGCTTTCAAGTCTGAAATGTCAATCAGGGGTGTGTTTCCCGAAAGCATCGTTAGCCAACTATGGTCGCAAGTTCTGTCGTTATCAGCAGTTCAACGAGTCTGTGTTTCCCGAAACCATCGTTCTAACGAACATTCGCAAACATCATCGCAAAGTCGTGTGTTTGGAACGACAGCTCTCGACCTGTGGTTAGAAGCAGAGTCTCTAGTTTACATGACGTGGACTCAATACATCATTATATTAAGCAAAGTAAGCAAGCTGACATTCAGTACAATCTATATCTTTTATTTAGAATACACACAAATGTCATTTACGTCTTTTAGTTTGTCAAGAGATTTAAAGCGTCGTTCTTGAAGAGTGCGCGTGTGTGAACGTGCTCTGGTGTGTAAGAACGAGTCTATGATTCAGGCCACGTCCACACGAAGCCGGTGCGTTCCCGATCCGATTTTTTTTTTTTCCTCGTTCTAAAAAAAAATTCCGTAAACACGCCGTCGTCTCAGGAAATATCTGCGTACACACGAAACCACTGAAACCGACTGAAAACGGTGTAGTATATATGCCAGACCAGTATGGGGCGCTGTAATTCTGACACAGAGATACACTATACACGGAGAAGAAGACTTTGAGCATGCGCATAACCTTGCGCGCTGTATACGAACCAAGAAGAAGGGGACGAAGATTATCGCTTGTTGCTCACCACAGTTGCAGTGAAGCAATATATTTTGCTGTAATAAAGTTAGTAGGCTTAGTAGCTTCTGCAGCACGAACACAATCATGTAAGTCCGCCATTATTTTTGTTGCTGTTACGCGTGACACAGACGACACGTGATGTGATGACATCATCGTTTCACAAAATATACGGATTGGCTGTACACACGAAACCGCAAGGGTGTCGTTTTCAGATTTATCCACTTTGGAACCCGGTTTCAAAAAATAACGGTTTCAGTCTCCCAAAACGCCGGATCCGTGTGGACGAAACGCCAATACAATAAAAAATGTATACGTATACAGCGAAACGCGTCTCCGTGTGGACGGGCCCTCAATCTGGAAATAGATCAAAATAACTGAGAAAAATGAGAATTAGTCCTCAGATGTCATGTTCGTAATTTATAGGAAAACGTTAATTTGATCTCTAACAGATTCATTAAAATTAGTTATTACTCCACCACCTGTGTGACGACATTAACTAACGAGGTTGAACGACCAATTTGCAACAATATGATTTCAGGAAACTAGTTTCTTTCTCAGAAAGCTAGTTGATTTCTTCAACGGTGCATCGCACTATGGCAGTGAAGCAGCGAGTTACGGCGTTGTACGGGAAACACACCCCTGCTTGATTGCAGTTTGTCTCACATTGCTTTTATTATTATATTGAAAATATTAAAGTATATTATAATTTACTGTATAATGTGAAATTTGTGATGAATAAATAAATGATGAAAAAGCAGGTCACTACATTTAAATCATTTCATGATATATACTAGTGTCTGTGAATATTAAACCACAAAAAGACTTTAAATATGAAAAGACCTTTTAAATCATGCATGTTCTGCGTGTCTGTGTGAATGAGTGGCGCAGACGCGCGGTTTCATTTCCCACTGAAGCGTCATGACGCTCGTGGTGTTTTCAGCTTCTGTCGTCTCACTATATATGAGGACATGAATGCATGAACTTCATCTCCAGAGCCGCTCTGAAAGTCACTTCATGAGCATTTTACTGTTTAATATGAGGAAAAACTATCGCCATATCATAAAAACACAGAAACTCAAAGATCGTCATGGCAACCCATCAAAATAAAAGTTCGGTTTAACTTGACAGAAATATATTACTGTTGTACAGTAGATTTAGCTACATCTCAATGTAATAACAATACTACAACTAATTATAAAAGAAATCATCACAATTTCTCTTCCATGTTTAAATTTTAACAGTAAAGCTCTGTTGTGCAGCACTTTGTTTGACTTTTTTTGTATTATTTCATATGATTAAAAGATCAAATAATGTTTTATGCCTTAATTTGATTGCTAGAAAAATTTAAATACACAGCACAAAATCTCTGATTTTTTTTTTTTTTAATAAGAAATTAATTATTATTATTTTTTTAAATGCATTTAATTCAATTAATTAAACATGGTTATTAAAATTTAATTAAACCATTCAAATGGAATCCAGAAAACTTGGTAAAAATTAAACGGAAGTTGAAGGGAAAAAAAACATATTTCATAAGGCTTATGTTAAACTTTAAATAAATTGTTAAATTTTCATCATCATTACTCTAGTCTTCAGTGTCACATGATCCTTCAGAAATCATTGTGTGACTTTTTTTACTTTTATTTACTGACCCAAACTTTTGAATGGTACTCTAAATATAAAGGTGAAATTAGAAATGTTAAAAACCTCTCTTAATTCCCATCTTGATATGCAGGAACACACTTAAGACGTTTTCATGTTCATGTTGCCGTTTTCATGAAATTCACACATTATATAGTATTTGTGATGAGATCAAGATGACTAGTTTTTTTTTGTTTTTTTTTTTACAGTACGTGCACTTTCAATGTACTTACAGTGTATTTACCCACAAAAGTACTGTGTAATATAAGGTAACTACATGGGTTAAGTTCTGGTTCAGGGTTTGTACCTAGTTAGTGTCTTAACTACAGTTAGTAATTAGTATGTTCATGCGAAACAGGACTGTGAAATAAAGTGCGGCCAGATGATTTAAAATATGTTTCTTCTCTTTTCAGAAAACACCCGCCGTAAGCAGGAGGGAATCATGCTGAACTCGCGGATCTATTTTACCCAGCATGCCCCGACCCTTCCCGCAGACAGCCCGCGGCCGCTGAAGCTGCGCAGTATTTTAGACATGAGCCCCTTCACCGTCACCGACCACACGCCGATGGAGATCGTGGTGGACATCTTCCGCAAACTCGGCCTGCGCCAGTGCCTTGTGACGCACAACGGGTGAGTGACCTCCGGGACACTGAGTCTCTCTCCTCCTCCTGTGTTGAGTTTCAAATGTATTAAACTAACATATGTCCCATCAGCAGACACACACACACACACACATCTTCTGCTGATGGGATTCATGGTGTCATTCATCTAGGAACTCACACACTTTTTACACTCGCGCTGCTGCGGTCCTGACAGCATCTAAACGGCCTGGACGATTCACAGTGATTTTACTGGTGATGCACAAATAAGCAGCGTTTTTTTAAATTTTATTTAATTTAAGTTTTTTTTTTTTTCTCGTTTAAGTTTATTAACAAGTGTGTCATTAGATTAGATTGACAATCTATAAGTATAAACAAATATAAACACAATTAGAGTTCGATGAGAAGTTTGAAATAATTATGTTTTTTTTTATGCTCATCAAGACTAGACTGTTGCAAATTCAGATTTGCATCACAGGAATAAATTACATTATAAAATATATTAAAATACCAAACAGTTATTTTAAATTGTAATAATATTTGACAATTTTTTACGGTTTTATTTTATCGATCAAATAATGCAGCCTTGGTGAGCATAAGTCTTCTTCCAAAACCATTTAAAAAAATCAAGTATTCAACACTTTTGAATAATAATGTATTTTCCATGAATCAGTTTTAAATCTGTGATTTAGCAATTTACTTATGCCATTATCCAAAATGGCTACTGTGACTTTTTTTTTCTTTTATATGTTTGTATGTATATATATATTTGTGCTGTCAAATCGATTAATTGCATCTAGCATAAAAGTTTGTAAGTGTGTGTGTATCTATCTATCTATCTATCTGTCTATCTATATCTATATCTATATCTCTCTCTATATATATATATATATATATATATATATATATATGTATGTATATGTTTGTTTGTGTGTGTTTATATTATATATTTACAAACTTTTATATCAGATGCAATTAATCGTGATTAATCGATTTGACAGCACTTTTATATATATATACTTAGCTAATACTAAGATATATATTCAGATATGTATTGAATATTGTCAAAGGTTAAAACATATCTATAAATATCTACAGTCTTTGCTTTAATGCATACTTATAAAATATCATCAGATAAGTTTTTGTTATGGTCCTGTCAAACAAGTAAGGTATAAACATGATCATGTTTTGCGTGTCGTGTTTATCTGTTTAAACCGTGAGTTTCTCCTCAGTGCAGCTAGAGGGAGTTTTAAGCTGAAAGTTTCTCCACAGAGATCCAGCAGATGTTCAGGAAGCGCAAACAGTTTCCCATCAACAACAAAATAAAAGCTAAACAAAGCGCAGAGGAAAAGGTCTGTTAGCAAGATGCAAAACCAGACCATTCAAATGCTTCTGCAGCCAAAAATGCATCTGATAATAATAATTTCACTTGCTTTAATGCAAAATACAACCGTCCAATAGTATACACTTTGCATTAAAGCAAGCAATATAACTTATCCAACAACTCTTGTTTTAAAGCAAAACAGCCTGAAACTAGCCATACGTCTGCATTTTCATTTAAAACTCTTGTACACACTGAATAGTAGCAATACAAAAAATCTGAAATAAGTAATAATCAATACTCAATTAGTAATTAATAATCAATACTCAAATAATGAGTTTTTTTTATCAGCGTTTTAATTATATAATTCTCTCCACTCCGTTGTTGAAATACATACATTTAAACATAGGCTATAATAACTCTATTAATGACAGATTTATTCAAACATACATTACATACATTAATGAAGATGACAGGTTTAGTAAAGTTTGTACAGCAAAAAGATGCTCTGACTGAGTCTAAGACCTTATTCTGAGTTACATATAACGGTACCATCTCCGGGAAAATATAATAATCCGACTGCAGAAACGCTTGAGTAATTTTTGCTCCTGTACGGTAAAGTCAATAAAGTTGCTCTCTCAATCCTTACTTAATCCTTTTTTTATTTCACACACATGGTGGCGGCTAATATTTGTCATTTACATTTACATTCAGTTCATTTGTTTAATTGCTTTGTTTAATTGCAGATTATTTTGATGATCTCAGTAATTTTCTGTTGATATTGCTTCTGTTGTCTTGTTACTCTTATGTTGTTTTTATTTGTTTGTACTTGAGTTGTCGGTGTAATTTTTGTTGCTGAGTGATGGTCGTCACGGTGTGTGTTGCAGGATTGTATTGGGCATCATCACAAAGAAGAATATTTTAGAGCATCTGGAAGAGCTCAAGCAGCACGTGGAGCCCTTGGTGATTAGCCCCGCCCACTTCACCTGTTAGACTCCGCCTCTTAGGAGGGACGCATGAAACTTGAGTGAAAAGAAAGACAGTTCTGAGTGGTTGCCCTAAAATAAGTCGCAATTTTCAGCTAGTTATAGATTAATACAATTGTATCTGTTGTTGCATTCAAGTTACCTGGCTAAATGTTTTATCATGTCTATTCACTTTCACTGATGTCTGCCAGAGTTTTATACCACCTAACTCTGAAATCAATCTCATTTTGAAATTGAATGCACAAACGTATTTGTGCGACAAAACTTGAACAGCAATCCTCTCAGGCTGGTCGAACTGTCCTACATGCGGGGTCCAAAATTAACTAAATTAAGATGCTCGCTGGTTAAAAAAAAACTCATCAACGAACGGCTTATCGAAGTCAAAATAAAGCCTGTGTTTATGTGCAATATTTTTATTTATTTTTTACAACTGGACTAGATTTTTTCCATAAAATACTTAACAGAATGGAGGTTTTGTTAAAGATGACCAAGACCCTTTGCACCAATTAATTTGTGACCAGTAACTTTCTCTGTATTAACAAAGTTAAATAGGGTCGCCATTCATTTCATGTTAATGTCATTGTTTTTGAACAACTTTAACCTAGAAGTTAGTGTATGGCCTCATTTACATTACATGGTTCAAGTGACCCAATTCCGATTTATTTATTATTTCTGGCACAGACCCGATATAACCTGCAAACGTGTAAGCAGGAAAAAAGCACATGGATTCTGATTTTCTCAGTTCGGTTTCAGGCCTCGTTCATATGTGGGATTAAACGTGATATGAACCGGATACGTGCATTTGCGTCTGCCATGTAAGCGGGCAGAGCGGATATTCCCCTGGTGAGGAATGACGTCACCTCAGGTGGACACCAACCGTGATCACATGACTCTTTTCAGTGGCACAATGGAGGATAAAGACTCCATCTAATGTTTTGCTGCCCTTTAAAGACGGTGCGGAAAGCAAAAGCTTGTATTATTTCGTCTGCATCCATCGTAAATCGTGCCGTTTTTACTTCCTTTTATGGCCTTTTTCCGGGTCAGTGCGTCTACCTTGGGTTGTTTCGCCAAGTTTATAGTGTAAATTCAGATATGGGTCACTTTTAAAAGATGTAAGCTGGTCGTCAAAAAAAGAAGGATCTAGTCTACACATCGGAATTGGGCGTCAGGACCTGCAGTGTAAACGCGGCCTGAGACACACTGATCCATGTTGAACGCGGTTACATTTTGGACCCTGCTTCCAGGACGTTCTTCCTCTGCAGACATCACGTCTCTTGTAAGACTTGCTTTCACTCAGATTGTTGCTCCTGTCCTCGGCCATCCCAGCAGGGAAGAGTAGTCTGTCACATTAGCCGTGGTGTCTTAGAAACGCACCTTCCCCTTTCAGTTCTGCATTGTGCACGTGTACTCACTGAGCACATCTAATACACATGCCGTGATGTCCTTCATCTAAATTTGATTTCTGTTTGTTTTCCTTTTTGCTTATTGCTAAATTCCTCCCGGGGTTGCCTGGTCTGCGTCCGCTGGGCTACAGATCGATGACATCTGACCCCTCGCGCAGCTCCGCCCCGACACGATTGGCGAGTAACTGTCGTGTGCAGCGGACTATTTTCCTCATTCACCAGCATTTATTATCTATTCATCTTTGTAGTCACAGTAGCTGTTACTAGGATGCTGTGTTATTATTACCATGTGACTCCAGAATCTGAGCAGTTCCTGTAGTCTGTAGTCAGCTGTCCCCTAAACCAAAAGTCCTCACCTGTCTCAAGTCCTGTCCTCTTTCAGTCGTCTGATTTTCACTTTCTTCCTGTCCGCAGACATTTCACAAGCATTTCACAAAGGTTTGACAATCGTTTCACGAGCGTTTTTATGCCTCTAGTTTGGACGGATTCTCGCATTTCCGGCTCTCGTCAAAATTGTCACACCTTTTATCTGTGATACAATCTGTCATCAAGCTTAATTCCCTTTTTTCGAAAGCAAAATCAAGAGCGTATTTAAAGTACAATGTTTGTTGAACAGACACATTTCGAAAGTTTATCAAGAGAAATTAGCGTTTGGGTACAGATACCGTATCCATCTGGAGGAAAAAACAGTGTTGGAGGTAAAGCGTTACAAATAACATGTTACATAATCACGATGTGTGACTAGCAGCCTGTTACAAAGTTATTTTTATACACTTTTACACTAATAAACAAACAAAAGCAGTGGAAAAGTAACAATGTGGTGTAGTTAATAGTTTTTTTGGTAACACTTTACAATAAGGTTCCTTTATTAAACATTAGTTAATGTATTAACTAACATGAACTAACAATGAGCAATACATTTATTACTGTTTTTGTTAATGTTTGTTAATGTTAGTTAATAAAAATAAAGCTGTTCATTGTTTGTTCATGTTAGTTCACAGTGCATTAACTAATGTTAACAAGATTTTAATAAAGTATTAGTAAATGTTGAAATTAACATTAACAAAGATGAACAAATGCTGTATAAGTGCAGTTCATTATTAGTTAATGTTAACTAATGTAGTTAACTAATGAACCTTATTGTAAAGTGTTACCGTTTTTTTTTAATACTCTTTAATAATGTTTACATTTAGTAATTTGTTTTAATATTTTGAGTAACGTAACACCTACTGTAATGTCATTTTGTCTGTTGAACGCCTATATTTCACAAGTTTATCAAGAGAAATCAGTGTTTGTTTACAGACACCTTATTCATTTAGAAAAACAGTATTGCAGGTGAAGCGTTACAAATAACACGTTACATAATCGCACTGTTTTAGATGTAACTGGCTGTTAGTTACGCAGAGTATTGATACTTTTTTAAATTTACTTTATAATGTCCAAGTTATTTTTATACACATTTACACCACTTAAATTACAAAAGCAGTGGAAAAGTAAAAATATTTTTTTGAATACTTTTTAGTAAAGTTTACATTTTGTAATGTTTTTAATACTTTGAGTAACGTAACACCTACTGTAATGCAGTGATATCACCTTGTCTGTTGAACGCTTATATTTCAAAAGAGAAATCAGTGTTTGTTTACAGACACCTTATTCATTTAGAAAAACAGTTGCAGGTAAAGCGTTACAAATAACATGTTACATAATCGCATTGTTTTAGAAGTAACAGGCTGTTAATTACACAAAATATTGCGTTACGTTTTTAAATTCACACACTAATGTCCAAGCTACTTTTAAACGCTTTTACATAAATAACTACTGTACATAAGTGCAGAAAAAATAAGTGTTCTTGTAATGAATTGCTTTTTTTAATAAAGTAATACTTTTGTAGGAGTATTGTAACACCTGTAATGCAGTTACATTGAACACGACACTGTCTTTGCTGCAAATGAGTGATCTAACACTACAAAACTGATTTTATTTACTAATATTATGAGTATTATGCACTATTATTATGAATAACATGATGTAACACAAAACTAGAAAAGTCATAATGCATTAGTACTTTTCAAGTGGCGTTCCCCAACACTGTGAACTAATAAAGTGCACAACATCTGCGCATCCTTTAAATATGCTCTTGAATTTGTGTTGGAAAATTAACTTCACGTTCTTGTTCACCAAGGCCAGA